>JAOWBW010000159.1:1752301-1801293 GCA_026119855.1 Campanula takesimana
GCTGTGAAACGCATTATAAGATATCTCTCTGGCACTGTTAACCTTGGACTTTGGTACACCAAAGATTCGAACTTTAACTTGTAGGTTATTCAGATGCAGATTTACGCAGCATGCACATTGATAGGAAAAGCACAAGTGGCACTTGTCATTTCCTCGGATATAGACTTGTGTCATGGGCGAGTAAGAAACAAGCTTCAGTATCTGTCTCAACAACCGAAGCCGATATATCGCTGCGGGAAGTTGTTGTTGTCAAATACTCTGGATGAAGCAGCAATTGGTGGACTATGATATCATCGAAGAAATTGTCCCATCTACTGCGACAATACATCAACAATTGCAGTTTCTGAAAATCCTGTCATGCACTCAAAAACCAAGCACATCGACATCAAATATCACTTCCTCAAAGACCACGTGAGAAGGCAATATACATTTGGAACACGTGGGAACCAAGCACATCGACATCAAATATCACTTCTCAAAGACCACGGGAGAAGGCAAATAATTTGGAACACGTGGGAACCGACTATCAAATCGCCGACATTTTAACGAAAGCACTCGAGGCGAAACGGTTCATGTTTTTGAGAGGTGAAATGGGTATGCTTGAACTCAACTAAATTCAATATAGTTTTATCAATACTAATGATTTTATGTTTTGTTGAGTTATAAGTATATTAGGTACAAATGTCAAAACTTTTCAAAGTTTCAAGGAAACTTCCTGCGCGCCTAAGCACTCCTGCGCTCCCAACTCTTAGTGTCTACGCGCTCAATCTCAGCACTCCTATCATCCATGCGCGCTTAGCATCCAATGCGCTTCAAACACTTATGCGCCTCAAACAATATTTGCGCACTTTGATGAGTAAAGCGCCTGATGAAATGCGCCCCTTCTTGCGCGCATTAACTATTGCGGCTCAATCAATTCTCAAAATTAATTCAATGATTCGAACGTATTAATTACACAAGTACCAGGTATGTTATTCTGTTCATTTATTATAGGAATCTATGTCTTTTGACATTCCATTAATTGTTCAAGGGTACTTGTGCAATTAAATTTTTCCTGTTTTACGCTTTTCGAAAATTTTATTTTCTGGGGATTTATTTCTTGCACCCCAAACTTACACCAAAATAAATGTTTTTGGTGTTTGTGCAAAAAAAAAAATTAGTCAAAATTGCTCATACACTTAAAGGGAAAGTGGAGCAGTTTTTCAAAAACAAGAAGTCACATCGGTCGTACTTTGTGTCATTCAGCATTTAATGCCCCTCAAATCTAAAATCCTCATAAATGCACCTGGTATGATAGCCGCCTTTTTCAAATCCCTCATTAATGCCATCTTTTCAACTTCCCATCCTTTTAAATTTTTGACTTTTTTCCTTATCAGTGCAAATTTTAAACCTAACCTATAAAAACTCATCATCACCTACCTCTCTCCTCACCAACTCTATCTCTCACAGACTCTCACCTCTCTCTCTTCCCGTTTCTCTCCTCTCTCTCTCTCTCGTTTCTTTATCGAAAATTTTATCATTTCCTTCTCTATTTTTCTTTATATATATCTTTTATGGGTCCTAGAAAGCTTCAAAATCTATTCAAGACGAAATGGATGGATTCTTACACTCTAAAAACTCTTTAAATTTCTGCAAATTTCTTATGTTTCGTCATTTTCTGTTTTTCCGTTTTTTTTTTTCAAAAAAAATCCCGAAATTGCATTTCTCTTGATAAATCTTGCTTCGGTGATCCGTTTTTCAAAATCGTTGTTAGGTTATGTTCATTTCATGATTTCGAGTCTTTATAGCTAAACTTTTCAACGATCAAGTCTTTATACTTCGGAAATCTGAAAATTTTCAATTTTTGACTTTTCGGTTTCTCGGATCTTTGAATCCATTTACTAGATTCGTTGTTGATTTTTACTTGTTTTGTGTTACGTATTTGTTATCCTTGTCTCGTGCGGTCATTTTGATATATTGTATGCTTGTTTTGGTGAAGTTTCACGAATTATGTGTTCTTGGTGTTCTTCGAGCACTCAAGACATGTTCTTCGTGTTCTTCATTATTCTTGCTTGACTTGGGTCTCATAATTTTCAAAACTTGTTTTTCAAATTTTCACTTTTGATCTGAAAACTTGCATATGTATGTTTGCATGTGTTTGTGAGTTTTTTCCAAGTTTAAATTTCTACATAAGTAATGCGCCTATATATGAATTCATGCGCCTAGTATGATTATGCGCACATGATATTATGCTCCTCAAAGAGATTCTTGCGCTCACATGCGTTTGCGCCTCAATCCTTTATGCGCTAATATCATTATGCGCCTACACTTATTATGCGCCCCAATTCATACTTAGTCAATTCTTATGTTCAAATTTTTCTTAGTATATTTCATAGAACCATAAATATGCGCCTTGTATTTCTCTGCGCCTCATAAATTCATGCGCCCTGGTATACACTTTGCTTATTTATGCTTCTATGCGCCTGAAACCACTAATTCCTTTAAATGTTTAATTTTTTCAGGATCTATCTAACTTCAGACCTGGTGTGAAACATTTGATTTAAACGAGCTATCTGCTGATCCTATGGGTGTCGAAGTTATGGAATATATCAGACTGGCTGGACTTCTCCCTTTGTTCACTCTGGAGCAACCTTTCTACTCTCCGCTCCTCGTTGATGAATTTTTCTCTACAGCAGAATTTGTGGAAATTCCAACAGACGTTGAAGGGATGGTGCGCTATCGCATTGGCACAGTAATTCAAGACGTTGAGATAACCATGCATGCCGGCACTATAAAGAACATTGTCAACTTCAACAAAACTGGCCCCTTGAGTGTAGCTGGCAAAGTCAATTCTTATTCAGGCCGCTCAAAAACATTATGGCGCGTACTCTTCTTCGTATCCCTACTCTTCAAAACAATATCAAAACGGTGGAAATTAGAGATGGTGGTGACTTATTAGCGCATATTGCGCATCTGGTGGCACTTCCATTATCTTCAAAACTGGAAATGTCAACAGATTTACTATGGAGCAGTGGGAATTCACAGCTGCCATCATGGCAAAAACCATCCTCAACTGGCCTCAGATCTTATTACTAATCTTCAGGACCAGATTGACAAGTACAATAAAAACAAAGCTGACGGCAAGACGAAGTTCAAGACTCACTGCCGTATTCTCACTAAGATCTTCCTTTCCTACCCTGCGCTGCTAATTTTCTTGCTGAGAACCCAGCCTACCAGACCACTGATGTCCTATTTTTGGTAAGGACAGTTTAGTGATGAAGAGGCGCAGAAAGCGCATGGCCAAGCGCGCGCCAAGGGTGAAAGGAGCTCAGTTGGTAGATGAAGCACTGAGTCTGATGAAGAAGCAGCTGGCGCAGATGGTGAAGAAGAAGCTACAGTAGCGCCACGCGCAGAACCTATTCCTGGCGCAGTGAAAGGCAAAGGCAAAGGGATTGCTGAAGAACCAAGCAGACCTGCTAAGCGCCCAGAGAACGACACTGAAGAAGAAAAGGAGCTGAAAAGCGCTAAAGAAGCCAGTAGACTGGAAGCGCAGTTAAAAGAGAGAGATGAAGAATTCAGATTGAAACAGGCTGCTGATTTATCTAAATCTGAAAGGCGCAAAGGCGCAGGGTCTAGCGCTGATGCACGCGCGCTGCTCATGATGCGCCTCCAACCGTTCATGCGCCTACTCCAACATCTTTTGATCGTCAACAAGTCAGAGATAAAATTTTGCAGATTTATTTGGTGAAGATATTGAGGATCAACCTCAGGGGGAGCCAGAACAGTTAAGGCGCAAACCATCATCTGTGCGCCCAAAGGTTCTTGCGCCTCATCCTGAAGAAATTTCTTCAAGTGCAGAATATATTCCATCTCCTCCCCGTGCTCCTACTCCGCGCCCCTCTACTCCTGCGCCTCCTCCTCCACTCCTGATATGAGTATGGTTATTTCCCTTCTACAGCAGCTCCAGCAAGGCCAATCTCAAATGAACTCACAATTAGAGCTTCATACTTCAATGCTTACCCAGCAGGCTGATGAGATTGCTGCCATTAAGGGGGAGATAAAGCGCATAGATGCCAAACCAAGGAAAACACTTCCTGACCCTCAACAGTGGAATGATGCTATTGATCAGATGAACGATTTATTCAAAGGTACTCTTGCTTCTCTTCACGAGCGAATTAGCGCTGGCATCCAACTCACCGATGGCCAAGATTTTATAAACGCTATAAAGGAAGTAGAGTTGAACATAGCGGGGGATATAAGGAAATTGTTTGAAATGGTGGCTGGAGATAGCCATAAGTTATTGAGCGTTGTTGATAAGCTCAACGAAGTTAAGGATGAGCTACAAATCCTGGGACTATCTGTATATGGCGTAGAACCAAATGATGAACCCAGCGCTGCTCCAATTGCTCCTGATGCACATGCGCCTGGATCTAATGCGCCCTCTTCAGCTCTGCTCCTGCTCCTAGCGCGCCTGTTGACATTAACTCCCTGCTTTCAAAGATTGATGACTTGAAGGAGTTAGTTGTCACTCACTTCAACGCCGCACACTCCAGCGCAAACAGGCGCTCAGATAGGATTTCCTCTGACATTGTTTCAGCGCAGGCTGCTATTGAAGCTAACTTTCAGAACGTTGCAGAAAACGTCGCTCAACAGCAAGCCATTACTCAACGCACCATTGATGAATATCAAAACATCAATGTTGGTCATTTGCGCTACCTCAGAGACGGCGTTACAGACACTCATGGTTTAGTGAACCGCGCCTATCAACTTTCCAAACAAATCCAGCGCTCCGTTTCTGAAATTGAAGAAGGTTTGAAGGAAGATGACGCGCCTCCTAATCCTTAGTTTTCTTTGAATGTAAGTTAGAATTTTTTTGTTAGTAAATCCCTTTTGAAGATAGTGATTTTAGTGCTTACTGTTTTAGCACATCTTTTGTCTTTGTTCTATTCGAAACTTGTAATTTGTAACTCTTACTTCCCAAGTTTAATGAGAACAATGCATCACTTATTATCAAACTTTGTTCATTCAAACTCCTTGTTTGTAGAACAATGAATATCGTTTAAATTCATATGCATCATATTGAATTGTTTCATACTTTCATGCATTGAGTTTAAACTTGGTTTAAACACTTTTCAAAACCAAAATTCATACATCATTTTGAATGGGTTACTGTTATTTCTATCTTTTCATATGTAATGTGTTAACCTTATTGGAATAGATTAGAAATCTATATCTTGGACTAGTGTGTACATTAACTTGAGACATGATTTATCAATTTCATTCATTTGGACATGTTTTTATCAAGTATAATGTTTGTCCTTGATATAGTAGGTAATGGCATCAATCAAATAGGGGGAGATTGTTGGGTATGCCCACATATCTCAGTTTTAATGTAATAGGATTTATTAGATTTGATTGATCCATCACCTAAGCTTTATTTCATGGACTTTAGACCCACATGTAAGAAGTATTTATACTTCATTTTTTTTAAGATGTCCATTGTTATAGAATAGGCTTAGAAATAGGGCAGAAGATCAAGATTCAAAGAAAACACTCAGTAAGTTTGAGCCGCGCATACGCGCCATGCTCCTCTCTTCATTTGCGCCATGCGCCCTTCATAGCGCGCGCAAGGACTTATTACTAGCTATGCTACGCGCCTATGCGCCCCTTGTTTTAGCTCACATCATGTGCGCCTCTTGGCTCAAACGCGCCTCAAAGTGTTTATTCAACACTCAGTGATTTATTGAAGATTCAAAGACTTGAAGAGAATTCAAATTACGCCAATGATCCAACGGTGGTTAAAAGATGCATATTGGCCTAATCCGTTGACACGTGTCCATAACGGTCATATTTATGTTGAGTGTCAAAATGGCCATAATATATGCATGCTCCAATCAACGAGCGACAGCTCATCTTATCCACAAGGATTTCCAACGGCTAGTTTTTTAAGTTCACTATAAATACCCCATAACTTCAACTTTTTGAAGTTGCTGAGTTTTGCTAAGAATTTCAAGAATTTCTCTCTCAAAGTATTTGTTGAAGATTTGAAGATTGCCTTCGTTTTTCCAGAATTTCTCAAGAACATCTTCATACCTTCATCCTTAGCCCAGATCTTCAAGCTATAACACTTTAGTTTCATTGTGCTCTAAATCATAAAGATCTAAAGAGCCTTGATCCTAAATTCACACACGCACCTCTTTAAGTTTGATCATTTAGATCCATCTTTTAGAGATACACCGGTTATTGTTTTGGATTTGTTCATTCATAGAAAATTAGATCTTGAGTTAGTGTAGGAGCTCAAAAGTTGTAATTTGTAACACTCACTCATTATATAAGATCTCTATTAGAAATCCAAGACTAACCATCTGGTAGAGGACGTAGATCTTTCATTGATCGAACCTCTCAAAATAGCTTGTGTTATTATCTTGTCATTTCTTTCAAAGTTATTATTTTCACTCACTATTTGCTTGTTTACTCATTGTAGATTGATTGAACTGAATTGTGTTGTGTTGTTATATCATTTGCCTTAGTTCCTTATTTCACTCACTTTGAGCCAAAATACTTAGTGTGTGTGTTGCGCTCCCTTTATTACTTTGCGCCTATTTTCATTACTAAATTCCGCTGTGCATTTCACTCACTCACTTAGGCGCATTTCATTACGCTTACTTGGTAAAGTGCGCCTTTGCAATTGAGTTTATCAAGGGTACGAAAAGAATTTTAAAACAGCTATTCACCCCCCCTCTAGCTATTTTTCATACCCTTGTTGCCCTTTGGGACCAACAGTCGCCTAAGTGATTTACGTTATTTAAACCCTTAAATTGTAAAGTGTTGGATGTTTAAGTTAATATGTGAATGACTTGAATGTTCTAAAGAAAATCTTGACATTTGACTAAACTTAGGCATTCATGTGTTAACAAATAAAATGAACATTAGGATATTTTCTTAGGTACTTATGTCGGCCCAAAGGAAGTTAAGTATTTATTAAAATATAAGTTCAAATACTTGTTACCTAAGGCAATCATTTATGAGTCAACTCGCAATCCAAAGATTAGTTTTGATGTCATATTGATTGTCTTATTGATGGATTTCGTTGATATAATTAATCATTTTTCATTTTGTAGTTTCTTATTCATGTTTTTGTTTTCATTCTTTTTTGTTCTCAAAACCCAACAGATTTACTTATTGCTTCATCCGTGATTACTGCTATGAGTACTTTACCGATGCTTAACGGGACTAATTTTAAAACTTGGAAAAATAAATTGATGATGATCTTAGGCTATATGGACATAGATCACGCATTAAGGGAACCGTTTCCTCTTCCTCTTTCTGATATAAGCACTCAAGAAGATTGCTTAAATAATGAGAAGTGGGAACGCTCCAACCGTGTGAGCCTAATGATCATGAATATAGTTGTCCCGGAGACCATTTTGGACGGTGTCTCCAAGGACGTTGATGCTAAAACATTCCTTGATATGATTGAGGGATGTTTGGCATCTACCTCTTCTCATGGGACAAAGAGAAAAGGGAAGGACATTGCGGTTGCAAGTAAAAGGAAGCTTAAGGGATCATCTCATGATCATAAAGAAGAATGCTTCTTTTGCAAGGACCTCACTCACATGAAGTACGACTGCCCTAAGTATCACGCTTGGCGTGCTAAGAAAGGTATGTCATTTGGAATTATTTGTGATAAAGGCTAATTTGGTTTCATTTCCTACATATACATAGTGGTTGAATTATGTTACAACAACTCACATAATGAATGTCTATGTAGGATTGCCTGAAATACCGAAGTCCTGGAGAAGATGAAGGATTCATCTATATGGAAGCCGGGATCCGGTTGAAGTGAAAGGCATCGGGAATTTTGGTTATTGTTAAAGTGCTTAGTGTTATTTGTATAAATAATACATTTGTTGTACCGTCATTTAGACGGAATTTGATATTTATCACACTATTGAACAAAAAATGTTATTTTGTTCATCTTTTATAAATGTGATTTTTATTTTAAATTCCAAGGTTGTTGGTACTAGTACTTTGTCAAGTGTTATTTATTTACTTGACATTATTCAAACAATAAATGTGTCCCTTAAATAATGAGACCAAAACTAGAAAGCAAAAGTTATCAAGTAAAGTTTATATTTTATTAAAGCATAGGCATTTGATTCATATTTCCAAGAGGAAAATTGATAAGCTTATGTTAAAGGAAAATCTTAAACAAACTTGATAATTTGGAAAATACTTTTGCATTAAATGCCTTAAAGTAAATTTACAAACATTATAGTATTCTCGAGAGCATCAAGTGTCTCAATGAACTAATGCATTCGAATATTTGTAGGCCATTAATTATTCCTTCATGGAAAAGGTCAACAATAGTTATTATGTTCAAAATGACTAACTCTTAGTTTGAATACATTTATTTGCTTCATAAAATATTGAGTTTGGACGTTGTAAAAGTCTTATAAAGACAAAGTTGGAAATCAACTTTGAAGACTATTAAGAACATTAGGGTCATTCATGATGGTGTATACATCTTTGGAATGATTGTTAAAAGGAACAACGTCTAGGTCTTTTTTTTTTACTCGCTATTTTGAAAGAGTGTGGGATTATCTCTCTCTACATTGAGCCGGGTACGCCTAGCATGAATATTGTAATAGAGACATATTGAAATCCTTAAGGATATGGTAATAACTATGTTTTATACTTCTCTTACCTCACTCATTATGGGCGATACGTTAAAGCCGCAACCTTTATTCTCATTAAAGCTCCCTCTAAGGCTACTAATATAAACCCTTAATGATTTAAGGACGCGTTCCTTATTCGTCCTTAAATCATATTCATTTATGGGGTTGTCTAGCATAAGGATAGACTTTATAAGTCTACTAAGGGCAAGTTAGACGTAAGATTATTAGTAGTTATTCATGGGGTAAGCCGAGAGAACTAGGGGATATATAAATTTTACAACCCGAAAGTTAGAACGTTTTGAAAAACGAGAAATGCTAGGTTCTTTTAAGGATGTTGAATTTAGTGGGAGAATTTGGAGTAATATTTTGAATTTGAAAAGGAAGAAGAATTCATTTGTATGGAATCCATTTATATACCACTTCCCATAGTTCCAATTGGATATCAAGTTTTGAACTTGACATCAAGAAGAACATACAATTCAAAATAAATATGATTTCCCTATAAATATTGAACAACATGGAAATGTTGATCATAAGAAGGAAATTCAACAACCTCAAAATAAGATAGAACCGGTGCCCTTTGGAAGATCCAATAGAGTAAGAAGAAAGTGCAAATCCGGATAATTATGAAGTGTATATTGCCGAGAATAAATGATACTTAGGTTTAGTGGGAGATGAGTCTCTCATTTTCCATGAAACCATTAATAGTTTTAATTCTCATATAGTAAATTAATGTCATAAATGAAGGGTTAAAATCTATAAGGATAACAACGTTTGGGATCTTGTCCCATTACCTAAAGATGTGAAACTTATTGGGATTAAATTAATCTTTATGACCAAAAGGATTCACAAGGTAATATGGAAAGATATAAAGCCCATCTAATTGTTAAAGATTTGACTCAAAAGGAAGACATTAATTATAAAGAAAGCACTTTTCCGGTATCTTCTAAAAACACTTTTAGATCATTATGGCACATATAGCATATTATGATCTTGAAGTTTATCAAATGGATATAAAGACAACTTTCCTTAATGGAGACATTGAGGAATATATGGTTGATTTGGATCAAACTAAGCAATTAGTTTGTGAATTTAAAGAAATCCATTTGTGGACTCAAGCAAGTTTCTCATCAATGGTACTTAATCAAGTTATTTTTATTTTGGTTTTGAAAAGAATCTTGATTAAGATTGTGTATACCATAAGTTCAGTGGGAGTAAATTTATAATTTTGGTCTTATATGGATGATGATTTGCTTGCTAGTAATGATATGAACCTTATTAAGGAAACTAAGAAATTTCTTATTTGAAATGAAAGATCTTGGTAAGGCATCTTTGTATTAAGAATTAAAATTCACCGTGATCACTCACGAGATGTTTTAGGATTATCACAAAAGGCCATATGGAAAGGTATTACAAAAGGTTTAGCATGCAAAAATGTAAACCACATGACACCCCTAATTTTAAAGGAGACATTCTTAGTCTCAAACAGTGTCCTAAAAGTAAATTTTGAATCCAAGTATATGGAAAATTCCCTCTTTACATCAGCAGTAGGAAGCATAATGTATATGTATATCTTACATTTAATGTTGGGATGCTTGGTCAATACCAAAGCAATCCGGAAAAAACATTAAGTAGCAGCCAAAAGAATGATAGAAGTATTTACAAAACACTAAAGAACTACATGCTTATTTTGAAGTCGGATCATCTTGAGATCATTAGGTATTCCGACATTAGTTAAATATATGGCTGTATATGTTTTAATGGACTGTAATTTGTCAAAACAAGTGTCGAAAGACCAATTAAGAAATGACTATCAGGTAGCAGTTCTGTACTCTAACAAGAGTTTATGGATTTAGACATTAATTATCATGTTATAAATAAAAGAGTACAACATGAACGAAAGGGATACAACTTATAGAAACAAACTCTATTTAGAGGATCCATTTATGAAGAGTTATCATCTCCAGTGTTTCACGAGCATGTTGCTCATATGGGTGTAACAACTTTTGATAACATTTAGTATAGTGGGAGTTTGTGTTGTTCTTTCATTAATTGTTCTATTATTTAAAGTTTGATCTCATTTGGTTAAGTTGGACTAGTTGGAAGAATATGTATATATTCATTATGATTACATGCTACACATCTATACTTTTGATCTATGTCATTTAGTTAGATTTGTATACGTGATTATTGTGGGTTTAGTTGCGAATCAATTACAACGACTGCCCCTTTAGTCCTATACTTGTATGGCTAATGGACGAGATTGTTATAAATGACAATAAAGTGCGCACATTAGGGTTGTCATTTGTGTTATATTCATGATTTAAAGGAATGACTTTGTTTTGCAACCCAAGTGGGAGATTGTAAGGACATGGCTTGCAACACAAATCATTTAGACTTCCATTTATAAAATTATGATTATAATGTTAATTTATAAAGTATAGTTGATAATAAAATGTGTAGAATTCCTGGATATATAATTACCTAATTGTGATGGGCAAAAGGGTAATATAATATCACTAAGCTTCTTGAAAGGGTGTAGTCCCTAGGTGAAGTGACACAATGTTTCCTATTTAAAGGCCCTTCCATCAAGCCTAGAAACAACTATTCATTCTTATTATCTCTCCTAAATTCTCTTCACATTATTGAAGTACCTGAGAGATTAAGAAGTCACTATTACTTAGAAGATCTTCATTCCCTACTTCTTCTTCTTCATCTTATTTCTCCCTACATCATCCATGGATTCAACAGGTATATATTTTATCGCTTCCGCTTCATCTCTTCCTCATTCCTATTCTAAAGTGAGTGTGGCATTCAGGGATTAATATTGTTCCAACAGAAAATTCAGTCAAAACTCAACTTTTCTTGTCAATTTTCCGTTAGTAACGGTTAATTCTGATGAAATCGTTAGAAATCTAACGATTTTGATGGTTTTCTAACGATTTTGCTGATGGTTCCGGTTCGGTCTAGGCGGTTCATGGCGGTTCGAAACCGCCGAGGATGAATCGGAACTGGCCCGTGTTACGAACGGTCCCGGTTCACACGGTTCCGGTTTTCGTCAAGGTTCAAGGCGGTTATGGGCTTTTCGGTTCCATGCCGGTTTGGCAGTTCCGGTCCGGTTCCGTTTAGTCATCCTTATATGAGACAGTCTCACACAAGAGACTGATCTTGACGAGAGAAAAAATAACCTTGCCCTGACCCGCCCATAAGGAGCAAACTATTTATTCTCCTAACGAGACCCGTCTCACATGTGAGACCGTCTCACACATTTTTTTCTTCAAACCTTAATACCCTCTCCGTCCCCAAATGATTTTCACGTTTGATTATTCAAACTTTTTAAAGATATGAACACTTGCTTCACTAGCTATGTTTTGTTTATACACTTTTATGCCTAATTTGTAAAAATGTGAAGAATTTTTTGATACAATGAAAAATGAACAAGAGGATCATTTCGGAACCGAGTGAGTATTAATTTTTTCTTTAATTCACAGACTAACCTCTTTTTTCTTGTCCTATGGGAGGGAGGACTCAACGCACGCACTCGAATACCACTAGGCTAGGCCAAGAGGCCTTTGGTTTATAATTTTAAATTGGACCATTTTTTTTTTTTTTTAAACACAGGAGTTGACTAATGCCCTTGGTGGGACCCATCTAACTCAGCAAAAGGAATTGCAATTGCAATAAAAAAAGTCTACAAAATCGTTGACTACCAAGTACCAACCATCAACCTCCTAAATAAAAACGTTTTTCACCCTGTAGCTGTTGCTTCATTGTCCCCGCCTCTCTTTCTCCCTCCGTTTCTCCCCTCCCCCTCTTCACCGCCGTAAGGCTGCTCCGACCACCGCCCGGACCAGGTCACCGCTGTCGCGCCGGCGACAATGTCGAACTTTAGTAACCAGATGCGGCTATCGTCGTCTCTAATTAAACAACTCCACCGCTTTATCACTCGTTCGCAGTCGAGACCTTTCACTACGATCGAAGGCCATCGACCTGTTATTATTCACAAGCGGAGTCTCGATATTCTTCATGATCCATGGTTTAATAAGGTCAGTTTTTTGCGATTTTAAATTTTTGATATCGTTAGTATTATACGATCACATCAGCCATCAGCCATCATCACTATTTCATATTTTAATTTTAATTAACTCGTTTGAAGTATATTTTTATGCCTCAATTATCTTTGTTAGTTACTCTGTTAAGGAAATGTTACACAAAATTCAACATATTTTCTTAATTCTTAATCCCTGTGCACTCGCTTTTAGTAGCAATAAGTTTGGGACGGAGAGCATGTTGTTTCTAGTCATGTCATCAACTTAGCCCAAGGTTCAAGAGGGGATTGATTAAATTCTCAAGTATATTTGCTCGAGAGTCCTAAATATTTTGAGAGATGGGAATAGGGTATCAATAATAGTAGGAACTGGTGTCAAGCCTGAATGTTGAAGAATCTAGGTCGACTGGCAAGAACAATAGTTCTTGGGTGAACTGGTGTTGTACTATGATAATTGGATTTGTATTTTTTGTTTGTTTGTCAACATAATGTTTCAAATACAACATAGGGGAGGGGGAATCAAACCCTTGACCTTCCTTGGAAGACAAGGGGGCCTATGTCATCTGAACCAAGGCTCATTGTCATGATAATTGGAAATTGTCTCTTCCTTGATCAAGCGTGTCTCAAATGTAGTCAATGTCATTTAGTTCCATTTTTTTTTATCTAACCAATGTTGGAGATGCGCAAGTCTGAAAAGAAACAGTCGTATTGTGAAGCCGCTCCCCATATAAGGTTTCACTTATTGTATTTATACGCAATCAAGATCATGGAACATTTGAATTTATGTTTTGGTATATGGTATATCTTGCTATTCATGTATATAGAGTACTGAAAATTGCACATACTCACCACGGATCCACCAATCAACTAAAATATCGCACTACGTCTTATTTGCTCACTTCGTCTTTACCGGCATTACTCATGAATATCTATCTGTGGAGTATCTTGCTTGGGTTCACTTATTTAGCAGGGAAAATACAATGTAGCGGATAACATACTTTGTTGTGTTTCGATGTTCATCAATTGTTTTTAGGAACTTGGAACATAGGCTCTTTGACAGGGAGATCAGCAGAAGTGGTGGAGGTTATGAGGAGGAGGAAGATTCACATAATGTGTCTACAAGAAACTAAGTGGGTTGGAGAGAAAGCTAAAGAAATAGCACCTTGGGGTTTTAAGCTTTGGTATTCAGGAAAGGAGAAGGGTAGGAATGGAGTAGGTATCATTATTGACAAGGAGTATATCGATGATGTTGTGGAGGTGTACAGGAAGAGTGACCGGATTATTGGTATTAAACTTGTGGTTAGTGATGAGATTATAACTATTATTAGTGCCTATGCACCACAAGTAGGGTTGGACGCATTTATTAAACAAGAGTTCTGGGAAGATTTAGAAGAGGTTGTGCAACGCGTACCTAGTGGTGAGAAGTTAGTCGTTGGTGGCGATCTTAATGGACATGTGGGGTCTAGTCGACACGACTTTGAGAGCATTCATGGAGGTTTTGGTTTTGGGGAGAGGAATGAAGCAGGGAACGGGATCCTGGAGTTTGCGATGGCGTATGACTTGAGTATAATTAACACTTGGTTTAAGAAGAGAGAATCACACTTGGTGACCTATAGAAGTGGAGGTAATGCGAGTCAGATGACTTCTTCTTAGTAAGAAATGCTTGTAGAAAGAGTTACACTGACTGCAAGGTTATTCCGGTGAAAGTACTGCAACTCAACATAGACTTGTGGTACTTGATTTTCGAAGTAGGAGAATTTCAAGGAAGAGAAAACCACTAGTAGAACCTAGAATCAAGTGGTGGAGGCTTCAAGGGGAGAATCAACAGAGATTTCTAGCTAAGATGGCCACTACTGGTATTTGGTCAGGTAATATGGAGGATATGGATATAGATTCAACCTGGACTAAGATGGAGCATACCATAAAGGAGGTGGCAAGAGAAATCCTGGAGAATCTAAAGGAAGTGTGCCACAAAGTAAGGACACATCATGGTGGAACGAGGAAGTAAAGCAAGCGATAAAGAGCAAGCGAGAATGCTATAAATTATTGGGAAAATGCAGGAGTGAAGAGAACTATGAGAGGTATAAGGAGGCTAGAAGAGAAGCAAAGAAAGCAGTAAAAGATGCAAGAGCAAAGGTGAATCAGAAACTTTATGATAGATTGGATACAAAAGAAGGGGAAAAAGACATCTATAGACTTGCTCGTATGAGGGATAAGAGGACAAGAGACATTGGGAGGGTTAAATGTGTTAAGGATGTAGACCAAAGAGTGTTGGTCGGGGATAAAGAGATAAAAGATAGGTGGAGTTCGTACTTCAATACCTTGTTTAATGGCAATCAAGAGCAGGATATTGGAGATATAACTATCCCTTCGAGTATGATTAATCGAGATTTTATGCGGCGAATTCAAAAGGGTGAAGTGGAAATGGCGATGAAAAAGATGGGATTAAAGAAAGCCGTAGGGCCGGATGGAATACCAATTGAGGTGTGGAGATGTTTTGGGGAGAGGGGAATAGATTGATTAACAACACTATTCAACAAGATATGGAGAAGTAACACAATGCCATTGGAGTGGAGAAAAAGTACCCTAATCCCTTTGTATAAGAACAAAGGTGATGTCCAAGATTGTACAACTATCGAGGGATCAAACTAATGAGCCATACTATGAAACTTTGGGAAAGAGTGATTGCACAACGGCTAAGAAAATTGTGAATATTTCGGATAACCAATTTGGATTTATGCCCGGCAGATCGAACTATGGACGCAATCTATCTTATGAGACAAATCATGGAGAAATATCGAGATAAAAAGAAAGATTTGCACATGGTTTTCATTGATTTGGAGAAGGCGTATGATAAAGTGCCAAGAGAGGTACTTTGGTGGGCTTTAGTAAAGAAAGGCGTTTCAAAGAAATATATTGATATTATCAAGGACATGTATAATGGAGTTAGTACTAGTGTTACGGACAAGTGTTGGGAAGACAGAAGAGTTCCCTATCACGATTGGAGTGCATCAAGGCTCTGCACTTAGTCCCTTTCTCTTTGCCCTGATAATGGATGAACTGACGAGGTCAATCCAAGATGCTATTCCATGGTGTATGTTGTTGCAGATGATATTGTGCTGATTGATGAGACAAAAGAAGGTGTTGAAAATAAATTGGAGTTGTGGAGACGCACTTTGGAATCTCGAGGTTTTAGGTTAAGCAGAAGCAAAACTGAATATATGGAGTGTAAATTTAGCAAAGTTGGAAGCAGAGAGGCAGGAGTGATCACATTCGATGGAAAGATTGTCCAAGCTTCCGAGTTCTTTCGCTATCTTGGATCTATTATCCAAAAAGATGGAGAATTGGATGGAGATGTGGCTCATAGGATTAAAGCAGGTCGGTTGAAGTGGAAGAGTGCCACAGGGTTTCTTTGTGATCGTGGCATGCCAAATAGATTAAAGGGAAAATTCTATCGTACGGCAATTAGGCCTGCACTGCTTTATGGCACTGAATTTTGGGCCGTGAAACAGTGTCATATTCCTAAGATGAATGTAGCGGAGATGCGTATGCTACGATGGATGTGTGGGCATACAAGAAAGGATCGATTGAGAAATGAGGTGATCAGGGGTAAAGTAGGAGTTGCGCCCATTGAGGATAAAATGAGGGAGCATCGTCTAAGGTGGTTGGTCATGTGAGACGGAGACCGAGTGATGCACCGGTTAGGAGGCCTGAAGAGTGGAGAAGTGATAAAATTGCGAGGGGTAGGGGAAGACCCAAGCAAACTTGGATTAAGGTGATTGAAAATGATATGAGTTTACTCGGAGTGGATGAAGATGTGGCGTTGAAGAGGCCGAGTGGAGGGGCGAAAATTCATGTGAATGATGGGGGTGATCGTACTTTTTATTATTATTATTTATTTATTTATTTTATTTTATTTTCTCCATCTTTTCCTCTCTTTCTCTCTCTCTCTCTCTCTCTCTCTCTCTCTCTCTCTCTCTCTCCCTCTCTCTCTCCCTCTTTTCTCTCTCTTCCTTTTATCACGATGACATATGAGGATTCATGTTAGCCGACCCCAAATTATTTTGGGACTAAGGCTTTGTTGTTGTTGTTGGTACATATGATTTGATAGGGAACAGCGTTCTCCATTACAGAAAGAGATCGCCTTGATCTTCGTGGACTTCTCCCACCAAATGTTATGTCCAACGAACAACAAATTGAACGATTTAGTAAGTTAACCCCTCTCCTTCTTAGCTCGCGATTGTTGTTCAGCTGAAGGCCTTTCTTTGTACTTTCTGCTGGACCACCTACTTCTCACGTGGAAATAGTAACTCACCCAGCTACACTTGATGCAAAATACTCTCTGAGGTTAATATCTGAATGATATGTGGAATATTATGCAATGCAGTCATTTTAAGCTTACTTACAATACTTTTTAAAAGGGTGGGGATCGAAGGGTGTTTTGCTTAACTTCGTTTAGCATGTCTCAAAATTGAGATAACCATAAGGGGGTTTTCCGAAAAAAATGAGATGAAATACTTCAATGTTCTAAATGAACCAACATTTCAATGACTATTATAAGTAAGCATATGAAATGACTGCAATGCATAATGAACCCCCTTTTCAAGGAGTATTATGCTATGCAGTCATTTGATATGTTAACTTATGCAGCATATCAAATGGCTAAAGTTGGTGTAGTTTATTGAAATTTCAGCAGAGCTTAATGACTATTTGTTTATGATGTGTTAGACCGGGTGTTTACCCGTACCTTATCCTCATAGCTGCCTTCCTTTTTGAGGGTTAGATAAAGTACTTCAATATGGTTAATGTACCACCAAACTGCCAGATTTTGTGCACTCAAATTGCTTCCTAGGCTGATGACCAAACTTTTAATCTAATATCAACCGAGCTTCCTTACTGTTTCAAGCTGTCAATGATTGTAGATCTTCTCGCACTGAGCCATAGGAAAACTGCTTTGACGAAGTCCTTTCGCAGCCTATGTCACTCAGACCATCGATTGCTCCAAGTCTGATACATGAACTTCTGAAGGGATTAGCAAAAGGAATAATGAGGTTAATGTTATTATCTGGTGATTTGGAAAATGAGAACCTTAATGATTAAGATAAATATTAGTTTTATTTTACGTTAAAGTCTATTTAAATTATGCTCAATACGAGAGAGTTGTTTCTACATGTATATATACATATTTGATCTCTTGTTAACGGGTTAGTGTTCAGTTCATGATTTGCTACGGATGCAAACAACTCTTGAGGCACTGCGCGACCTTTTTTTAACAGAACAATGATTCCTGTGCTTGGAATTTTAAAGCCTTGATTGAGGATGCATTTAATTAGCATCTATTTGTGCCAGAGTCTGTTGATTTGACTAATATTCTGTGGTTTATATTATAATGAAACTAGTTTCTCAGAGAGCCAATATCAGGAATGTATCCTCTTTAGACTACAGTATTATTTCTAAATAAATGTTCATATTAATAGTGGAAGACCTGAAGCGTCTTGAAGTAAATGCTAGGGATGGGCCATCTGATCCATATGCATTGGCAAAATGGCGAATACTAAATCGGCTGCATGATAGAAATGAAACAATGTACTATAAGGTGAGTCACTTCTTAAAAGCTTATTTGCTTGTTTACTGCAATCTGACTGCAAAAGCTAGGGGTGGAAATGGTTCGGTTTAGCTCGGTTTGGCCGAATTTAGAGACCAAACCGCTAGTCATCGGTTTGGGAAAATCCCAAACCGAGCTGAACCATTAAATAGTTGAAACCGGTTTGGTTCGGTCCAAACCGTGGTTTCATTTTTCGGCTCAGAATTCGGTCTAAACCGCGGTCCAAACCGCATTCCAGACCACGGCCCAGACCATGGCCCAAACCAAGGCCCAGACCATCAAGCATAAAATTAATGGAAGGGATTGATTTTGGTTAATGTATGCTGAACTTGTATTCATTTATCATATTGGTCATACTAATCCAACTGTCCATACTAGATTTTCACGGTTCAGCTCGGTTCGGTTCAACGGTTCAGCTCTACGGCTCGGTTTTGCGGTTTGGTTCGCGGTTCAGCTTGATATGGTTCGGTTCGGTTTGGTTTGGTCGGCTTGGAAGGGCCATACCGTAAGCCAAACCGAACCGTATGGTTTATAACTTTTCGAAACCGAGCTGAACCACATATGTATAAAAACCGAGCTAAACCACACGGCTTGGTTCGGTTCGGTTCCAAACCGCGGTTTGAGCCAAACCATTTCCACCCCTAGCAAAAGCATACTTGTGCTTTTAGGAGGCAAGTATACATGTTTATTATGTAGTATAAAATACGAATTTCGGTTTTCAATCCCATGAAGACTACAAATAGCCTAACTACTAAAATTGGATTATAAGCAATAAATGTGCAGTTTCTAGAATTAAACATTAAGGTAATTAAGGGCTAATATGCACTTGTAATTAGTTCATGTGACTTTGCCAATGGGGTCACGTAGCACTTCTCGTTTGATTCACAGCGAGTATATTTTCTTTTAGCTGGTTTATTAATGGTGGATTAAGTGCATCAATTAAACTAGTAATAAAATCAAACTAGGCAAATAAGAATATATATGTTATTAACAACAAATTTAAGCAATCTGAAAATTAGAAACAGATGTTCCATAGATTAACCACATCGGTCAGACTGAAGGAACCGAATGGAAGGATATGGAGCCCTGTGGTTAAAAGCATGTTAATAGCCAGAAATTATAGACATGCATTTGGAATCATACACATACTTAAACTATTTATCAGGCTAAACATGCATTTAACCAAAACCTTTCGTACTGGAGCATGAACTGAACGTCAAGATAACTATAGTGTCCAATTTCAGTGCCTTGCTGTCAATTTTCTTCACTTGCCTCAGACTCACTCTTCTTTCGTTCTTGATTAAAACATAAATTTTGTGGACCTCCACCTATAGTCTTAAAATTCAAAAATGGAAGTAGTTTCACGTAACCTTTTCCATTAACTGGATCATTATATAAGGTTTTTCAACATTCATAGTATAGGTCTTTATGTCACTTCAGATTATTGTTTAGTGTTTTAACCATCATCAATTTTGCATGACATTTGTACCTTGTTTTCATAGGTTCTAATTGCCAACATAGAGGAGTATGCCCCTATTGTTTACACTCCCACAGTTGGTCTTGTTTGCCAGAAATATAGTGGTTTGTTCAGAAGACCAAGGGGAATGAATTTCAGCGCGGCTGATCGCGGGGAAATGATGGCAATGGTTTATAATTGGCCAGCCGATCAGGTTTGCTGTAATTCTAAACCGTTCTATATATTGTACCATCGCATGCTGATTCCATAAGATTGATGGTCATTCTTGTGGGGTTCTTATGGCCTTACACTCATTCTTATATTAGCAATATTAACTAAAGATCACTTGGTTATAATTTAAACTACCATGTCTTTCTTGACATAATATGGTAATCAGATTTTCTGTGACTTTATCTTAAACTTGCTTTACATATTTGGAAGCGGTACAGTGTAGCATGTCAACACAATAGTCCTCTCTTAGATCTCAACTTCTTGCTATGACTTTATAGTTCTCCTTTGCTTTTTAACAGAGAAAAACTTAGATCCATAGAAATTCTCTTCCATGGAGGAATTGCACTTGACATGTCGACCCCATTGTTCATTTTTTCATGTTTTCTTGATTATCTTTTTGTAGTTTGAAATCTTATTCTAGAGAAACTTCTCACATCTCAAACACAAGTTTGTCTGACAAGCTATCAAGTTGGTGTTACAATGATTGGCCCCTAGAGGCAATCCTGTGGTATTGTTTTATAAAAGGTTTATGATGTACATTTTAAATTTATCTGATGTACAACAAATTGATCCTTCTGTATGAATCAATTTAATTCCCCAGGCATATACAACTCAGACAATTGGTTGCCACCTTCATGTGCATATGACCCAGCTTCACACTTGGATTATTGCTATTGCTATTATTATTATTTTCGTTTCATAAACCTTTGGTCTAAGCAGACAATAATATTCTGAATCAGAGAACTTACTAGGTGAATGGAGCCATCGCTTTTTTCTACTCATATATGCAGGGGGTAACAATGATTTAATTCATTTGATAAATCTTAGGTCTAGTCCCAACTAACTTGAACAGAGGCTGAGTTTAGTCAATCTTAATGCAAAAATCTTTACGAATGTCATAAAAGTTTTTTCCATGATCACTTAAAAGAAACATCCAAGAATACGTAAATTCGTTTGAGACGCAGAAAGGGTTTTAGTTTTACTACTGAAAAGTTGAGCATGCTCGCTGATATGTAAAGCAAGTAAAAACAGTTATCTGATTGTGCTGTCTCTTTTTTCTCTTGTTCTATTTCCAAATTTCTTCAGCTAGGATGAATTATGTGTATTCTTTGTTACTGGAGTGGAAACATCAGTGGAGGTTAAAGTTTGGGTAGTGATTGAAGTAGAAATTAGAATCTTCTGAGATTTGATGGGGGTGCAGATGACACTATCTCATCCACCAGTTTAGTGGCTTATAGAAAGTCTTTAGTCACGTATTCAAGGAAACTTGGATAAGGGTGATTGAATGTGATACAAGCCTCCTTGGAATCGAAGAAAATATGGCGTAGGAGAAGGCGGAGTGGAGGGGGAAAAATCATGTGGATGATGGGGTTTGATTTATTTTTTTCCTCTTACTTTCTTCACACTTCTTTCTTCTTTTAAATCTTCTAAGCTTTCACCTTCTTTTTTTTTTTTTTTTTTTTAAATTCTATTCTATTTTATTGTTATTTTAATTTTATATACTCTCTTTTTTTGCATCTCTTCCTTGACGAGTCGATATGAAGGTTCATGTTAGCCGACCCCAAATTATTTTGGGACTATGGCTTTGTTGTTGTTGTTGATGCTGATTCAAGGATGTTAATCAACTTTCTACAGATGCTTGGAATAATGAGACGGAAAATGTATGATGATGTCATTTCCAAGAATTATTTTACAGATATTTGGAATGATGATCGACAAATTTCTCGTCTTTCCTTGGATAATTAGCTACTGTTTTTTGGGACGATAGCACTAATGTTGCATTTCCTCTTGCCTTCATGACGTTAGCAGTTAGCTAGAAAAGTAGTTTACTGTTATGATGTGAACTTTCATCTATCATTTACATTTGCTTGACATGTTCTAAAAATTCACTCTTTTCCAATTTTGAATGCTGTGAGATTTTATTTCTTCAGTTTTGGTTTAGTTCAATCTGTAGAATATTGATGCATTATCTTCTAATGTAGGTTGATATGATTGTTGTCACGGATGGAAGCAGGATACTGGGTCTTGGTGATCTTGGGGTTCAGGGCATTGGTATTGCAATAGGAAAGTTAGATTTATATGTTGCTGCTGCTGGGATAAATCCACAGAGAGTTAGTATCTTGCTTTAATATTTCGGTAATTTTTATTTTTGGTTTTTCAAACGTGTTTATTTGTTTACTTGTCATGATTTGCTGTTGTATCATGCACATTCCTTAAGTTTTTGTTCTTGGTTGAAATATTTTTCAGTAAGCGTGTATACTAGTAAATGAGATTTTATTTAACTTTTATGTCTCTATTTGTAATATAATATCAATGGAAATATTTCCCAAAAGAGGATAGAAAATATAATGGTTATGGGGGATTGGAAACCTTGAAGAACAAGTACAGTGGGGGAAAGGCATGCTTAAAAAACTCTCCATTATTGATAAAATGCGGGTCTCTCTAGGAACATAAATGGGAGCTTCTCTCAAAGCTCTGCCACCATATTAGGACAGCAAGCTCCAAAGCACGATGCTAATGTTAAAGCTTCTAGTTACTTGAACACGTCATTAAGTGTGTGGATGAGAAGCTTGTAGGATCCATTATATCAGCTTATTTTGTGTGCATGCCTCCTTGGTGGTGTCACAATAATTTAATAAAAAGGTGTATCCGTAACATCATTCTTTGCGAAATCTTAGGTTTTTAGTATGTACATACAGGCAATCTGAATTTCCCTTGATTCATTTTCAGCTGAGACTAGGCCAGTTTCAAGAGTTTGCCTATTGAGTATTTGGAAGAAAAAAATTATTCAGTATCATTTCCTACACTTGTAAGATGCACACCAATATTCCAAAGTAATGATTTAGGAGGGAAAGTTATCTGCTTACAACCTTCATGCTACTTCCTCCTTGGGTGCACTTATCTCTAGATTTTTTATAACACCAGAATTTCCTGTTTATCTGTTCTGACCATTGTTTTAATAGGTACTTCCCGTCATGATTGATGTCGGAACGAATAATGAAACGCTTCTTGAAGACCCAATGTGTAAGATACTTTACTTTATCTGATGGTAGTAAGTTTGAATATCATCCATCATGTGCAATATTTAATAATTTTGCAAGTCATCTACTTGTTCAAGTAGCTCAACTCATTACTTGCCACATAAATAATCGTTATAGAAAATTAGAATTTTAACGTTTTGACATTACTAAACTGGATCTTCTTCAATCTTCTATCCTATCAGGCTGAGATGTTCTTAAGTTGATGTCTGTCCTTTTAAAGTTAGAGTCTGTTCTTAGTTGATGACATTACCATTGTTTGTCCAGATCTGGGATTGCAAGAACACCGCCTTGAGGGAGAGGAGTATATTGCTGTTATTGATGAATTCATGGAAGCTGTCTTCACTCGCTGGCCACATTTGATTGTGCAGGTTTGATTATTTACTTGATCGAGATGATTATATGTTAGTTGCAAAGAAATCTTCGGTACCATACCATTTAAGTTAGTAGGTAAATACGGGTTTTGTAATGCCCAATGCCTTGGAATCCTTGCAATGACTTCAGTCTCAAAATTATTTTGCGAACAGTAGGATGCAAAATGTTGCTTGGGAGCAAGAGTAAGAAATAACTGTTCTATATAAGAATATATGATTGAAAGATACAGATTTACATTTTAGGTGACTTTCAGTAAAGTTTATGTTTCTCCACTTAGAATGAGAAACATAAACAAGTTTTCTGTTCCGAGGTGTTCCCGTTACACTTTCACCTCAACTAAAAAGCATAAACCTGTTTGGCAACCATATATATATATATATATATATTTTTTTTTTCTTTTTTTGCTTTTTATATAGAATATAAAACTTTGATCGTATTGCAGTTTGAAGATTTTCAAAGTAAGTGGGCATTCAAGTTGTTGCAGCGCTATAGAAATAATTATAGAATGTTTAATGATGATGTCCAGGTAAACGACTTTCTAATGTACAAGTGAAAGTATTTCATTCTACTGTTTAAAACATGTTATTGTGGTTGTTGCAACTTTTATAGTGTTTTTTCCTTGCTTACTTAGTAAATTTTATGGCCATACGATCGATGGAGTCGGTATAGGTCATATGACCCCTGATGCTGAAAGCTCTCTCATACTACAGTTTGGATTTCTGAAGTGTCTAATTTTTTGACAGTTGCTTGTTCTGGAATTATGTTGGCGAGGAAACCTTGCTTGTGTAAAGAAAAAAGATAAAAATGAAACAATAAAACAAGTCTGGTTCCAATGAGTTTTAGTTCATAAACTAGGATGCCGGAGGAAGAGAAGGATTCATGATAGGGAGCTAGTTATGGTAAGACTCGAGAGAAACCTGACCAGAAATGTCCTCCCATTTATCCTCATGGCGTTAAACCTCTAGATTGTGGCTGACAGCAATGTTTGTTTTATTGTTACTAAATTCACACTTTCCCGGTGAATCATAAAGGATAAAAAAAACGTCTTTTAATGTAAGCATACTACTCCCTCTGTCCCGGAATAAATGCCATGGTTGACAAGTCAACGTTTTTAAGCTTTTAGTTATGTTTCCTTCATTGCCCCAACCTATTTATATGGGTAGAGTGACACCTCCTATGGCATTGCAATGCTTGTGCCTATTACAATGGGTAGTATAGGAAGATCACCAAACATCATACCCTATTTTTAGTAAGACGATATTTATTTTGGGACAAACGAAAATGGAAAGTAGGACATTTATTCCAGGACAGGGGGAGTGTTGATTTTAGCGTCATTGCCTGTTGACACATCCCAAGATGTCAATGCATATTCGTGTCGTGAGTTAGTTTTTGTGGAAGTAATGTGGATGGATTTTAGAATTCTCTATATATATTGACTTCTGCACCATAATACCATAGTCTTGACAGGTATAAGATGAACTTAGTCTCATTAGCGCGTAATAACATATGGTCACTTGGACCAGTGTGATCCAATTTCTATTTCACTATGCAGGGAACAGCAGGAGTAGCAATTGCTGGTCTCCTGGGAGCCGTAAGAGCTCAAGGAAAGTCAATGATTGACTTCCCAAAGCAGAAGATCGTTGTTGCTGGTGCTGGAAGGTGTACTTTTTATCTGAAGCTAACTTCCTGATTTTATGATTTTGTTCAATTTTAGAGAGGAACCAATGATAATTATATGCTGATAAATGCATCATCACTCATAGAATTTGATCATTAGCATGATGAAACAGTCGACAAGCTTCAAAATGATTGAAGCACTGAAGTTATGACTTTCAGTTCGAGTAGATTCTTCTGGAGGACAATGATTTTCTTTGATGTGCTTTTTACAATATTTGTTTGTATCATGTTTCCTAGTTCTTGAGCTTTTTAATTAACCTGGATCAATTCTGAAAGATATCTGATTGTTAAACAACATTTTATGTATATTTACTAAATGTCATTGCCCTGCAGTGCAGGAATAGGGGTTCTAAATGCTGCTAGGAAAACAATGGCAAGGATGTTGGGAAATAATGAATATGCTTTTGAGAGTGCAGGGAGTCAATTTTGGGTAGTTGATGCTAATGTGAGTATCACATTTCTCTTTTGTCCTGTCCTTGATGCTCCCTAATCTTAATCTGGTAAAGCATACCCTCTTTGCATGTTTCAACTTTTCCCCCAGTAGACACTGGGGCAGGGCCATTGGCCCCCAAATTGAAAAATGTATAGGCTATGTAGGGGCTATTTGTCTGATGGTAAACAATTGTTCTTGAAAGTATCAAGTATCTTTTGCCCTTCTTGTGTACTTTGTCATTTAGGTTTTTTTTCAGTTTTTAATATGATTTTGAGGGGAACGGTAAATGATGTAAAGCAACCATGCTTGACAATCAGACACGAGTGTCCCCGTCTGGAGATAGGGATTCCAAAGGGAAGTAGGATTTTGATTCATGGAAGGCCAAGTAATTTACCAAATTCATTGAAGTTTATAATATGATCACACTGCCACTAGTGGTAATCAGAAAAGAAAAGGAAAAAAAGCCTCATATTCTTGTTGTTTGTTAAACATTTCAGGCCAGGATGAATAAATCCCTTTTCTGCTCAACTTTATCTGTTTTTCTTGTTTCTGTTACTTTCATGATTTGGATGAATGACTAAGCTCTAAAGTCGTACCTTTCTCAACTTGGTCAACTTCAAGGCTGTACACTTCCTTGGGAATTATCCTTTTCATTTGATCGATAACGAACGTTCTTGTAACCAAGGCTTTTGCATTAATGACATCACTTCTATTTTTTCTCGTTGCCTGTATTATCAGTTGCTGGTCTAGTTTACTTTAGCACATTACTGCTAGCGATTACAGGCTTATGTGGTTGCTGTGCATCATCTTCTTGAATTTGAGCCTAGATCCGTTGATTGCTTGTTACTTATGTAATTATTATCATGTGTTTATCATCAGTTTTGAAGCACTTTGGCTATGTTCAGACCAGTAATTGCAGTATCAAACTGTTACCAGTCAACTCCTGTTTTGAAGTTTAATTCATGTTTTCGTACATGCTAATCACTTTTTTATCCTTGGATTGAATCAGGGCCTCATTACAGAGGGACGCGAAAATGTTGACCCGGATGCCCTGCCGTTTGCAAGGAAGACCAAAGAAATTGATGCCCAGGGTTTGAGGGAAGGGGCAAGTCTCGTAGAAGTGGTGCGTAGTATCTGAAACTTGTATTAAGTTGCTTCTCACTTAATTTGATACTTCAAAGTGAAGCCCTTGATTTTCTTAAAAGGTAGCCAAACTGAGTTGTGCCTGACATCTTGCTTGGGAAGAGTAAGATGAAGCTCAGAGTTAGGGGGTCAAAGCCATGGTCTAATACTTGGAGCACGTGTTTAATATGTGCTATCATCGTTTCTACTACTCACATTGAGTTAGGGGATTACATTCAAGTGGGAATCTTCTTTGTTGTTGTTGTTGTTTTTTTTTTTCCTTTTAACTCCCAGTTTACATACTCACATTATACTTCAAATTGAGAAAATTTCTTTAGTTGTTAAAACTGAAAAGATTTCGTCAAAACAAAATAAAAAATTCAAAGAGCCAAGTCTGGTTGCTGGTACTGGTACCGGTACCGCACTTGGTTGTTCATTTTAGTTGAAAGCCGCTTGGGCAATTAGGGATTTTGTTAGAATTACATTTTTTTCCTTATTTTGGGCTATGTTCAGAAACAAGTTACTCCCTCCATCCCCAAAAAATGTTACTTTCGAAGGATATGTAAGATTAGGTTTCATAATTCATATTGCAAAACCTCCCGTGCTTACTTTTGAATCTCCTCGAATCGGTCCGAACGTTAGTATGATTGAGATTAGGTTTCACAATATTTGACGGAAGCCCCATCTGTCACATGTGAAAGCAACCGCTTCTCTAAAGGTCTCTATGAGCTTGAAAACAGCATTCTAGACCCATGGATGTTAGGACTTCCCTCAATCACTAAAAATCTACTCGTGGTAGGATAATACTATGCTTATTGAGCTAGTCCATAAGCAATCAGGCTGTATCATTAATCTCCAAGGAACGCTTAAGATTATGTGCTCATAAAAACTTTACACTATTTGACAGCTGATCCCCTTGATCTTTGACACTGTACCTTATTGATACATATGTATATTAAAGTTATGCCGTTTAATGATCATACTTGAGTCATATTTGCTAATCAGGTGCAAGCAGTAAAGCCCGATGTACTCCTTGGTTTGTCAGCAGTGGGCGGCTTATTTTCTAAGGAGGTATCAAAATGTTCTGATTTCTGGAATTATCAGAAAAACTTTTCTTCTTATACATTATTCATGGACAGCCAACAGAAGCATATATATTAGCTATTGAACTTGCCAATTAGAATTAGAGAAGTTTGAAACAAGACTGTCTTCAATTTTGATTTTCTTATAAATTCGATAATATTTAAAATTATTCTCATAAAAATGGCCTGAATCATGATTTAGGTACTAGAAGCATTAAAAGGTTCAACTGCAACTAGGCCAGCAATATTTGCAATGTCAAACCCCACAAAAAATGGTATGCTGGTTAATACCACTTCATAATTGTGGCCTAAACATATTGATCCTTATTTTTCCTTCAAATTTTGCATGTCAGCTGAATGCACCCCAGAAGAAGCTTTTTCGATTTTAGGCGAGCATGCTATCTTTGCAAGTGGAAGCCCATTTAAGGACGTCGCTCTCGGTTTGTTTCATGTCATTATATTGAATTGTTCATTATCTTGTTTATCCTTTATGCTTCATTTGCTTTGGGTAAAATACCAATATGTTTACACCTGCAGTCTGCAGAATGTTTTACACACGTATGGAAATACAACACTATTGTCTTTTAGTTGATGATTATATAATTTCATTTAAGTTTGTATACTATAATAATGACTGGAAAAATAATGATCTCTGCCTCCCAAAATGAATGTCCATTTAGTTTTAAGGGAATAAAAAAGTGACTTTTATGAAATTCTTAGTAGCTTAAATGCACATTTACCCTTAATGATCACAGTGCAACTTATGACATGATAGTTGACAGAGGTACATGTAACTAGAACATGGACATCATTTTGGGATAGTTTTCCCCCAGTGGACACTTATTTTGGCATAGAGGAAGTTATAGGAGTATATAAAAAGGAAAGGACCAAATAAAATATGTTTAACTTTATGCCATATGTTATTAAAAAATTGGAAATCGGTCATTCTGCAAAAAATTTAGTTATATATAAGAAGGGTAAAATACAAAATAGGGCCTAATATCAACGGAGGGATTGCAGTTTGGGGCCTGACGTCCAAAATTTGTCAAATTAGGGCCTCACATGCAAATTTTTCCTCAATATGAGGCTTTTCGACGATTTCCGTCCAAATCCACGTTAAGTGATCATGTGCAGCGCATGTGACAGTAAATTGGGGGTCAATTGCAAAATTTTAAAAGTAGTGGGAAACATCAGAAAAACTACCCATCTCATACACTTGTTTGTACATAAATTAAATATGTACAACACTTTTATGCATGCATCAATAATAACTTTAAATTTAAAGTTGAGAAAATAGAATATTTATTTAAATATTAAATATTTTTCCCCCCAGTGGACACTTATTTTGGCATAGAGGAAGTTATAGGAGTATATAAAAAGGAAGAGTGTTAATATGGTGTAGTAGACGATGGCAGAGCAGCAACTTCTACAACTGATTGGCCGACTATGGAGAACTTTTCAGTGAACTTCAGGAAAGGACCAAATAAAATATGTTTAACTTTATGCCATATTTTATTAAAAAATTGGAAATCGGTCATTCTGCAAAAAAAATAGTTATATATATAAGAAATATACTCTTTATAAATTATAATCAATACGTAGGTTTGATAATCTATTTTATTGCCTTTCTCCTGGATTATTGATGTATGAGTTAATGAGTGGTATGAGAGGCGTCATCTCATCAAAGGATGTGAGCTCCTATGATCCTCAATATCTGTGCTCCATGTTCTGAACCAATAAATAAAACTGCACATGCCATCTTTTGGAAGTTTTGGCTCTGAGGAAGTGAATATATGCGATAGTTTAGTCTATTCCGACATAACTTTTCTTCCCAATATAAACCATTCCATGAACATTGATAGATCATATAAATATATAATGGATTTAACATTTAATTATTGATTTTGGCCTCAAGTAAGATGGTTTTCTGCATCATGTTTTCTAGAATTATTGACTCTGGCCTTCCCACAGGAGACGGACATATTGGTCACTGCAACCAGGAAATAACATGTACCTTTTCCCCGGGTTAGTTCGATTATCCACTTGTTGACGCAAAAACTGATGTAAATTTTTCTTATTTAGTTTTGAGTTCTTCTCTCACGCAACTCTGCAGAATTGGACTTGGTACTCTATTATCCGGCTCCAGAGTAGTCTCAGATGGTATGCTACAGGCTGCAGCTGAATGGTAGTTCTCTACTACTCTTGTGATTGACATATCTTGGAATTTTAATTCCTACTTAATTCTATCAATATTTCAAAATGAATTCCATGCAGTTGAGTAATTTGCTAAATTGAGGCCATTCAAGAGCCTAATCTCAGCTTCCTTTTTTTTAAAAAAAAATAATCGAATACAACTTTGATAGCAAGCGAACAATCTTTTTATTGAATGTCAACTAGTACACAATTGTGGTTAAAGGTTTGCAGTGAATTTGTCCAATCTTTAAGTACAAATACAGATAAAAAGGCCATATTTTGCTGAGTAGCGTTTTCCCTCAATAGTAGTATATGCATTGCATTATCACTCCTGTATTATCAACCTTGACACCTTACTTCTTTCGACATGGATCTCTTAATCAATGTGAAAAAGTTATCCATGTGACTCTTGTATTGCTCTTGTTTCCGAGTCTCAAAATGGCTAGATCTGTTCAATTCTATCAATAGTATATTTTTTTCTCGTTTGCTTACAATTCCTTTTTTTTTTTTTTTTATGCAACAGCCTAGCCGCTTATATGACTGAAGAGGAGGTCCTCAAAGGGGTTATCTACCCTTCAATATCAAGGTTTGTACATCAGGAGCTTCCGCATAAAATATAAAAAACTTGACTTATTTATCTGCGTTTATAATTAACAGTTTTTTTATTCATGTGCACAGCATACACGATATTACTAAAAATATAGCTGCAGCGGTAGTCAAGGAAGCTATAGAAGAAGATCTAGCAGAAGGATATAGAGACATGGGTGCTCGTGAACTCCGTAAACTTAATCAGGTATTATTCCAATTAGCTCAGTCACCCAAGTCCATTTTGGATTTCTTATACTAGCCATTCTTTGGTTAAACCTACAATGGCACTGAAATTAATATTTCTACTACAATCAACATAAATCTTGTGCAAAACCCAGTTTTTATTCCATACGTCCCAAATTTAAGGCCTTTTTTTTTTTTTGAAAATATTGTCCCAAAATGAATATCAATTTTTAAAATAACTTTGTCCCTAAATGATTTCAGTATTTCCCAATTTTTTCATTTTTCTTTATATACTTGAAAAACTAAAAGTTTAAAAGTGTAGCGGGAATATTTATATAGTTTCATTACTAAAATTTTCAAACGTAGAATGTCCTTAAATGAAAAAATAGACATTCATTTTGGGAAGGAAGGAGTAAATAATAGAAATATACGGGTTTTATGACCTTAAATTGCCACTTGTAATATTTGGTTGTTTTAAATGTTGTAAGTCACGAAATTGGGGATGAGTTGAAAGTGTCACATATAGAGGTGAAAGTGCCGCTTTGCAAGTTAAAACTATTAGATTTGAAAAAGTACTCCCCCGTCCCAAATTGAATGACCTTTTGAAACTTCTACATCAAAAACTTTGTCTCTAATTGATTTTTTTTCAATTTTCTTTCCAGAGGTCATTATATTTTGCAAACTAAATTTTTTGAAAGTGAATAACATGAATGTTTATGATTTCTTTTTAATTAAAAATCATCATTTTCAAAATAACCCTTAAATTCAAAATAGTTATTCATTGGGATGGAGGGAGTAGTAATCAAAGTAAATTTGACAGTTGTAATAGTAAAACAAAAGCTTGAAACTCAAAATCATGCACTTTAAGGCAGTAAAAATCCCATTTTTCAAGTGTTAGGAAAACACTACTCCAGTTTTTATCAGTGACTTACCTAGAATTTTTTATAAACGGGGGCAAAAATTGCATAAGGAGGAAAAAAAAAATGTAAGTGTATTTTTATTTTACATTCAGGGGGGCAATACTTACTAAATTGCACTAACACCCCTAACCTTTACAAAAAAATAAATCAGTTTAAATGATATGGCAACATTACAAATAAATCAGATGCCTCAATTCAGGCTTTTACGTTGCATACAACAGATTATAAATAATGTACGCCGTAACATTACTTTTTTTTTTGTTCAAATTGTACAGCGGCTAGGTTCTTCCATCATTGTTTGTAACGCGAAATATTTCATTATCGTTTGATTATTCTTGTTATTGGCTGCAGTATGTGTACAGACTACAGTGTACTTAATGAGTAACATCTCACTTGTAAAGTATTTGAGTTTTATCTTTTTGATTTCTTTATAGATGCATAAATGATTTTCGGATTTTGCGAGCATTTCTCTGATTTTTCTCTCTTTTCTTCCCTCTCTCACCCTTTTTTCTTCTTCTATTTATTTTGATTATTTCATGCAACCATTTCAAGAATTTAAGAAAAGTGTAAATCCAAGCATAGCTATTTATTTACATTTCTTATTTTTTGTATATTAAATAAACCTGTGTACTCAACAAAATAAAAAGTTATTTGTCACTTCTAATACACCCAAATGAATTAGTACCTTATTTAAAAAATAAATATCCAAATTTATTTTTAATTAATACTCTATTTGTCTCAGAAAGATAGTCTTATTTTGATTTTTTATGATCAACAAAAATGAACTTTGATCAATTATTGGGGATATAGTTAAATACAGGGAATCAAAAATACAGGGAAGGGCTAAAATTACCCAAATACCCCTTTATATACTTATTTTGGGCATTTTGATTTCAAATCGTTTGTTTCAAACTCTCTGTAACCTATACCGCGAAACCGACGACGCCGCACACCAGACCGCACCACCACCGACGCCGACGCGAGACCCACGACCACCACCACACGACGATGGCGAGAGTGAAAGTTCCCAAGAACGTTCCCAAGGCCGCCGCCGGTGCTTCCGCCGCTTCCATCACCGCCGCCGGATCTTCATCTAGGACCGTTCCGGTAAAAATGGTAATGTAAATTAAAATGTTATATTAACCTAATTTTACACTCATCAAATTCCCAATGTATAATTTTTTGTTTGATTATATCAAATCGATTGTATGAACTGAGTGTTCAATGTCATTCTTGTCTGAACTCAATCGATAATTTTTTCGTGTTGTCTAACACGAGGGGCATCTCGTGTTGTCTAACACGAGGGTTATCTCGTGTTGTACCACACGAGACACGTCTCGTGTTGGCTAACACGATATGAGTCTCGTGTTGGACAACACGAGATGCGTCTCGTGTGGGACAACACGAGATGACCCTCGTGTTAGACAACACGATATGTCGTGTTTGGCAACACGAGATGCGTCTCGTGTTGTTCAACACGAGACGTGTATAGTCTTGTTCATATTTGCCAGATGCTAATTTATTGTCTGTTATTTGTTTTTTTTGTAGCCACGTGAACGTATGACCGCGTCCAACAGAAAGAGGAAGGCTGAAACGCATATGGAGAGAAAAGAAAGGCGGACCAAGAGAAGGGAGGAGGAGGCGGTAGCGTCTGATGATGTTCAGGAGGAGGAGGAGGGTGGTAGTGAGGGGGATACTGAGGAGGAGGAGGAGGGGGGTAGTGAGGGGATAGTGAGGAGGAGGAGGAGGGGGATACTGAGGAGGAGGAGGAGGAGGGGCAGGAGGGGGAGGGGCAGTGTGAGGATGAGGAGGAGGATGAGGAGGAGGATGAGGAGGAGGGTGAGGAGGGTGAGGAGGAGGAGAAGGAGGAGGTTGTTAGACGACCATTGAGGCATGGGAGGAGACAGGGTGGGAATGTGGCTAGAGGGCAGGGACGGAGGAGGAGGCAGGATGCGGGTGAGGAGGAGCCACCATCATGGCAGATTCAGGGTAACCCAGGTGGCGGCCCAGAGGATGTTACTCTTATATACGGGTTTGGTGATCACAGAGCCCGGGAGATTTGGAGGGAGGCCACTAGTGAGTCAGTGGTGACTTTCCATACGAGACTGCAGCATCTGCACAAGTAAGATAATCATTAATGTGAAACTATTAAAATATTGAAGTTATTTTGCACACACTCTAAAAATTCCATTAATTATCATCCCATGCTTTTCTCGAACTCGAGCATTGATTATATTTTTTGTTTGTAATAAACAGGTTCAAGCGTGGTGATCTGGATGATACTGATAGAGCCTGGCTGACCCACGTTGATGCATCGAGCCTCCAGCAGCTGCACGATGCCACCATTCAGAGGCCTAACTTCGCGTTGATGACGGCATTTTTGGAACGGTGGTCTCCTGAGACTAACTCGTTCCACATGCCTTGGGGGGAGATGACCATTACGTTACATGACGTCTATCATATACTGGGTAGGTGGTCTCCTGAGACTATATGACCTATCTGCATTCATCTCATGTACTAAAATGCGTTATTTCATCTTCAATTTACAGGTATAAGCTGTGTAGGTGCATATGTTCGGTATCCGGACCCAGTGCCTGACGTATCCGGCATCAGTAGACACCTTCATTTGAGCGGCACTGGGTACTTATTAAAGGATGTCCGGCGTATCTTTTCTACCCGTATAGGTGGCGTGACAGATTTGCAGCGTGCTTCTGCATATATCCTGCACCTCTTGGGTTCCACGATGTTCGTGGACAAGAGTCAGGATAAGGTGCCCGCAGCATACCTTCCCCTATGCATGGATCTTGCGAGACTCCCCACTCTCTCCTGGGGATCAGCTACGTTGGCATATTTATACCGAGAGTTGGGGAAGGCGTCCAGATCCGGATGCAAGCAGATGGGTGGTTGTGCGACATTGCTAGAGGTACATCTTACTCTATTCACTTTCTGTTTACTTTGTCGACTCCCCCCCATGTAATTACATGTTGCATTTGATTAGTATTTAATACTTTTTTACATACATCTCAGGGCTGGATATACGAGTACTTTCCAGATTTCCGGCGAGTTTTTGACCCTCACTGGCAGCAGGGGCAGCCGAGAGCCCGTAGATGGTCTCGTACTGATACAACTGGGAGGGCATTAGACCATCTAGTGCAGTATCGCCGCACTCTTGACAGGATGCATGTTGAGAGGGTGAGTTATTCATATTAAAACTGTTTCAAATTGTTACACTCCCTCCGTTATTATGTACACTTTACCTAACAAAGTCTACTCACAGGTTCTTTGGACTCCTTATGGTACCGGAGCGGACGCGATTCTGCCGGTTTCATACTTCTCAGGGGTTATACGATTTTGTGACATCACTGAGGCGTACATGCCTGAGCGTGTTAGTAGGCAGATCGGGCACCAGCAGAGGATCCCTGGACAACCCCGCCTGGTTCCCACGATATGCATTTTGGCAAAGGGTCAGAAGGGGTACCAGAAGGACTACGGTGACCACGATTATGTTTGGGACGCGTGGGTGGAGCACGGCATGGAGGAGTTCAGGCCCGTTCGCCGCTGGGGGCCACTAGTGACCACATCTTCTCTCGTGACTGATGATTATATGGAGTGGTTTCTGGCTAGGAGTCATGTTCGGATATCTAATCCGATACACGATCCCCCAGTTGACATTCCACCTCCCCCACCTCCCCCACTTGATGTTCCACCGGAGCCTGGGGTTCCAGAGGCACGAGCTATCATACTTCCATATTTGACGGATGCCAGGGTCCCCGAGGACGTCAGAGCTGGTCTTACACGGGCCCACGAGATTTTAGGAGGTTTTATTTAGGAGAGTTACTGATTATGGAGTTTTGTATTACTGATTATTATGGATTTTTGTATTACTTGGATTTATTTGGATTATGTACTACTGATTAGTTGGATTTATATTCCTTAAAACCCTAAAAAATGTTAAAAATTTCTAACTCAATTTCCATTTGGATTTTGAGTGAAGTCATACTAATGAACAACACTTTAAATGTCATTTAGAATGTAGAAAAAAAATAAATTAAATAGGTATCCGTATACCATTTTCACAACATCGGGTCATATTCCTTAAAACCCTAAAAAATGGCACAAATGGCACAAATTTCTAACTCAATTTCCATTTGGATTTTGAGGAAAGTCATACTAATGAACAACACTTTAAATGTCATTTAGAATGTAGAAAAAAAAAAAATTAAATAGGTATCCGTATACCATTTTCACAACATCGGGTCATATTCCTTAAAACCCTAAAAAATGGCACAAATGGCACAAATTTCTAACTCAATTTCCATTTGGATTTTGAGGAAAGTCATACTAATGAACAACACTTTAAATGTCATTTAGAATGTAAAAAAAAATAAAAAAAATTAAATAGGTATCCGTATACCATTTTCACAACATCTGGTTTAGGGTTTAAGGTTTAGGGATTAGTGTTTAGGGTCTAGACATCTCGTGTACTATAACACGAGATGTCTCGTTATATCTCGTGTAATATCACACGAGATGTAACGAGACATCTCGTGTTATAGTACACGAGACGATTAAATTACATTTAAACCCTTCAAACGACGACCTGCATTATATTTAACGTGAAAACCCTACTGAAACACACCCATTCTGAACAGAAACCCCCATTATTATTCAAGAAATCAATCTCTAAGTTCATAGCATGGATTCCTCACAAATATCTCCCCAACATTCTCCAAGTTCCAATGATCATAGCATGAATTCCTCACAAAATCCCTCAACAAGTTCTTATGAGCGTATTGACCTTGATATGATAGAATTTGTGCATGATGAAGAAGAAGGAATCTCACCAAATTCTCCTCCACATCAACATTCTCCAAGTTTCAATGATCCAAGCTTCTATGAAGTAAGTTCTTAATGTTTTGTTTTGTTTTGTATTGTATTGTGATCAAAATCAAAATTAAAATCCCATCTTGAATTAATAATCCCATCTTGAACTAAAAATCCAATCTTTAATTAAAAATCCAATCTTGACCTACACATGAGGTTTAGTTATACAATCTTCAAATACACATGAGAAAATTGGATATTTAGAACTGATGGTAACTTACATCTCGTGTAATCACACACGAGATGAATGTCGTGTAGGTATACACGACATTAATCTCGTGTAATCACACACGAGATGAATGTCGTGTAGGTATACACGAAATATACTTGATGTTTGAAACTGATGGTGCTGTGATTTGCAGGGTCCATTTCCGGATATCAGTGATGAATTCACGACATCAGAATTATTTCCAGTGACTGTACCAGCAGGAGTAGGACCACCGATAAACACAGTTGTGTTGGGACAAGTGACAAACCATTTTATATTGGTATGATACTTTAATTCGTTATATTTAACAATATTACTTAAATTCGTTATACTTAACTGTCTCATCTATATTAGTTATATTTAATTGTCTTACTTAAATTCGTTGTATTTAACTGTTATTACTTTTGCAGCTGCACATGTCAGGCAATGATTACCCAATACCACCACCACCGAACACTTGGAGGGAAAACTGTGATCCAAGCGCAAGTCAACTGATCGTCCGATACCGAGATAGGATAGCAACATTCAATGAACTGTATGATCAGGATACCGATGCAAGAAGAGAAAGATTACGTAGGGTATAGTATATGTGTAATGGATTTTGAATTGTCACGTTTGTATGAATTATCAAATTTGGCGATAGTATATGTGTAATGGTCTATTGGTCCCTCCCACTGCTTTGTGGAGATGTGCTATCATTTTAACAATCAAATTTCATTTCTACTTCTGTTTCTTGTTGCTTTTTCTGTTGCTGTTGTGAAAATCAGGTTCAGACACTATGTCGTGTACCTGTACACGAGATGGATTTTACAATCTCGTGTAACTGTACACGAGATGTCTCGTGTGCAAAAACGATTCATCACGTGTAAAGTTACACGAGACTGTAAAAGCCATCTCGTGTATATGTACACGAGACGGGCAAGGGCATATTTGGAATATTTCGTTCCCTGTATATAAGATTCCCTGTATTTAGTATTTACCATTATTGGTGACCATCTAATCATTCTAGTGAAATTTTAAAATTTGTAATTGATAAATCATTAAGTGATTTATTAATAATAATTTTTAAAATTTCATTGTAATCATTAAATTGACACCAATGTTTGGCTAAAGTTTATTTTTGTTGACCATAAAAAATCAAAATAAAACTATCTTTTTCTGGACCGATGGAGTAATGAATTTAGACATTGAAAAGGAGTAACACTTGAGGTAACTACATGTACCAACAAGGCAAGTAGAGTGGTCCACAAGTGCAACGGACACTGCACAAGTTTAATTCAAAAAATTTCAAATTATTTGTCATTTTCTTTTTTATTTAAATAAATACAGTAGGAAAAAGAAAAAGAAAAGAAGTGACAAAACAATAATGCGGATGCAGGTGCAATATATCATACGCCCCTTCCCCAACGGTGACATTCAAAGCATAGTCCAAACGCCTTCTTCTCAAGTCAAATCTTTTTCTCCCTAAGATTTCTCCCAAAATCTAGGGCTTTTTGTCCATTTTTCAATTTCAATTTCGAGCTCAGAGATCTGTTCATAGTATCGTCTCTCTCTGTGTGTTTTTAATCATCGGAGTTCGGAGATGGCAACCATGGAGAGCTTGATTGGATTAGTGAATAGAATTCAAAGGGCGTGTACGGCCCTCGGAGACTACGGTGGTGGAGACACAACTTTTTCTTCACTTTGGGATGCTCTTCCTTCTGTTGCCGTCGTCGGTGGCCAGGTTTCGTTTCTCGATCCCGATGTGTTTCTTATAATTGTTGAAATTGTGTTCAGGAACATGTGTTTTAGAGTGTGATTGGATCAAGGCCGGCATTTTCACTGTAATGGGCAGGAAGCGGAATTCGATGTGTGTCTATGTGTGTTCGTGTAATTGAAGAGAAGCTAGCAATTTGATAGTACTAAAGGATGTGTGATTAAAGAGATCATAGCAATTTCGTAGGACTATAGGAGCACGATTTGATATTTATATATGTGCGTGTGTGTATGTGTGTATGTCTGTGATTGAAACAGATGCCAGAAATTTACAACAATGGGGGTGCACAACTCAAATTATGTACTATATGCTGAGCCTGCATAGTTCAGGATGTGTTTTGGGTGATACAATATTGTTTTTTTGTGCACCATTTGGAGAAACAGAATGCGACGTACTTACTATGTTTGCATTTGTGTTTAAACAATACCCACAATCAACATGTGCATATGAGTTCAAAGAGCAAGCATGATTCGATACACTTGTGTGAGTGCTTAGAGAGAGAAAGAGCGAGTATTATTTTATGTGTTTGTGTCTGTTGAAAGATCAAGCACATTGTGAGATGGTTGTGTGAGACAGGGAAAGGGCTAATAACCTGTTATCCTTTTATTATTGCTGGCTGAGCTGTGAATTATTCTTTTACTTCATCTAATTATTTCAGTCACTTTAGTTACTTATTTGTAAATTTAATTATGATGAGTAACAGAGTTCTGGAAAATCTTCGGTGTTAGAGAGCATTGTTGGGCGAGACTTTCTTCCTAGAGGATCTGGTTTGTGTTTTATGACTTTGGCTTCGTTATCATGTGTTATTCAAATTATAAGACACTCTTTCTCTTGCCAATCCAGAATGCCGTCAATGAAATCATCCATTGTTTTTTTTTTTCAGGGATTGTTACAAGGCGACCTTTGGTGTTGCAATTACATAAGACAGAAGATGGAAAGCAAGAATATGCTGAATTTGGTCATATGCAGCGAAGGAGATTCACTGATTTTGGTATGTGATCCCAGTTCCAATGCTTTGTAACTGTATTTGGTTTCATTTTGTTTCTGGACTAAATGTTACCACTGCCAGTCCTGCTACTTTTAGCCAACTGGGTTCTTTGTGACTATCTGGATTCAGCAATGGCATGGGTAGGTGCTCTCATAGGGACTATATATAAGTTTGCAGCCTTTTCCTCGGGTTATATATCATCAACAATTAAGTAATTGTAGGAATGAAATTATTATTTTCCATCATTCCGATGGAGCCAAAGACTCACTATTTTTTGGCTTGGGAATATGATGGAATAAAGCAAAATGGGTTACTAAACTGTCTGCGCTTCTTTGTGATGAAGCAGCAGTCAGTCCATGCAATTTTCGACGCAATTTTCATCATGGGTCATCTGGAAACAGCATCTCTGTGCTTTAATACAGGGGCAAGGCTGCGTACATCCGACCCCCCCTTACCCCACCATAGGTGGGAGCCTTTGCGGCACTGGGGTAATGTTGTTGTTGTTGTTGTTGTAGTAATGAAATTATTGTATGATTCGAGAAAGACAAGCACAAGGCCCAGGCAATTAAAGAAGTATATTATTTTTCTAAATTTTTTAGATTAAGCGGAGTTCTCAGAGTGATTTTCTTGAGTCTCTTTTTTCATCTGAATGTCCCCCTCAACGTAGACAATGATGTATTTCTTTTAATCAGTATGTGTGTGTGTCAGATATGCTTGTCTGAATTTTCATGATTTGACTTTCTTCTACAGATATGGTTCGAAAGGAAATTGCAGACGAAACAGACAGGATTACAGGGAAGTCAAAGCAAATTTCTCCTGTTCCAATCCATCTCAGTATTTACTCCCCAAATGGTGTGTGATTCTTTCCATGCCACTGCGTAGACATACTGTCTTACTTGCACTTTCAAATCTCCCTCCTGGATTCCATTCCTGAGTATCTTTGCTAACCTGTCAATCACAGGGTCGCTTTGTCTTCTTCATCCTTCTCCACTTTTATTGAACACCAAGGGAAACTTACTATGAGAGGCATTGACTCCTGTATATAGATATATAAACAACTTTAGAAACAAGATAAAAACTGATGGGTTCATTCCACTTTGTGAGCATGACTTCTGAAGTATATTTCTTGACAATCTTATATCAGAATTAAACCTTTTCTTCTACTTCCACTGTCCCAAATCAATGTCTAATTCTACTCTTGATCATGAGTAAATTAGGCATTCATTTTGGAATGTAGGGACTAATATGTTTCACTCTTTTGTGAAGGCCCTTAGTAATCCATTAAAATTTTATCTTCTTGGTTGCAGTCTCTATGTGTGTGTGTGTGTGCATCTGCGTCTAAATTTATTATGCTGACATCTTGTTATGATTTATTTGTCTTGACAGTCGTCAACTTAACGTTGATCGATTTGCCTGGTTTGACGAAAGTTGCTGTTGGTAGGTCGCCTAATTTTTGCTTTTCATTTACATTATAAAATGATCTAAGCTTCTGCTAATACGAATATATCTCTTTTTACAGACGGACAAGCTGAAAGTATAGTTGAAGACATTGAGAATATGGTTCGATCTTATGTTGACAAGGTAATGGGAAGCCGATGTTGTTTGATTAAGTGTACTTAGATAGGCAGTTCTATTCTGGGATATCTTCATTCTTGAAAAACACCATCCACTTCTGATAAAATATAGTGATATGCATTTGGTGTCAATGACGTTCCTCACTTCTCGCTTTCTCCTTGCACCTACTCTGGTAACAAGTGTTTTTGCAGAAATGGCTGACTGCTTTGTGATTGTTTATGACTTCCTCTGGTATAGTTGGAGGATGTGTAACTGCAAGCATCAATTTTGATGCTTATCTTTCATATTTCATTGTGTCTGCTCCCACTCCCCAAAGAAAAAGAAAAAACAAGACTAAAAAGTTATCTTTTATTTTTGTCCGCCTTTTTTTTTTTTTTACATTCACTGGGGTTACAGTTGCTTTTTTACGCGCTTCTGCAATTTCAGTGACTTCATTTCTTATCTGATCGACGAAAACGCTGTTTTCCCCAGCCTAACTGCATTATACTAGCAATATCTCCAGCGAACCAAGATATTGCGACATCAGATGCTATTAAGCTTGCTAGGGATGTGGATCCCACAGGTGTGTTATTCTTAGTTTTTGTTATAACTTTTAATGTTGAGCTCTTAACATTTTCTATTAGTTCTCGGTACTCTGCCTTATGGTTTTTGCATCTTTTTGCCTAGGTGAACGCACATTTGGGGTGTTGACAAAGCTGGATTTGATGGACAAAGGAACTAATGCTTTGGATGTAGGGTCTCTTCTAGTCAAACATATCTTTCAAGAACATTAATATAGTGTTTACATATTTTAGATATTGGTTTTTCCTACATGGCAATCCATTTATTCAGACCATGTTGAGTATTGACCTATAATTAGAGCAAAATATAAAAAAAATCTGAGAATGCTTCATCTTTTTTTAAAGTGCTGTGTTAGGAAAATTAGTTACCCATGCTCAGAAAGTTCCTTGCTCGTCGTATTTTGTCTACTCTCGTCTTCTTGCCTTCTTTTGTATGTGTTCTTGTTGCTCATATAGTCGTAAAAACCTTTTTGTCATGCTGATATATGGTATGTTTCTTTTATTCTTCCTCAAGGTTCTTGAAGGAAGATCTTATCGCTTGCAACATCCTTGGGTGGGGGTCGTGAATCGATCCCAAGCCGACATCAACAAAAATACTGATATGATCATTGCAAGACGTAAAGAGCGGGAATATTTTGCTACAAGTCCTGACTATGGACACTTGGCCAATAAAATGGGGTCGGAGTACTTGGCAAAACTTCTTTCGCAGGTATAATTGCATTCATTATATTTTTCATTCAAATGCTTGAATTCCTCTAAAAGATATTTATTTCACAAAAGCACTGGCTTGCACTCTAGTTATACTCGTACTTTTTTTGCTTCTCCAAATCAAACTTGTAATAGTTTCTAAAATGAAAGTTTTATGCTCCCACCCCCCCCCCCCCCCCAAAAAAAAAAAATAAAAAAAAATCCCATTTGTCAATATCTCTTTAAGAATGTAGCTTTACTTTTGTGTACCTTCTTGAAATTGCACTAAAGTTACCATATTGTTTGTTGAAACGATCAATCTTTTTGGGACAATTCAAAAACGGAGGAGGACCAATTTTTTGTAAGGGGGGTGGGGGTGGGGGAGTAGTTCATTAAAATTTCCCAATTAGAAAAGAGCCACAGTTTGAAGGAGAGTGTGCCATATGTAGTGGACTATTCATGCTGCCTTGTTCGAATAGAGGTTATTCTTTGTTTTGTATCATTAAATTCTGCATAAATGTAGGACATTAGCAGTTATCCATGTACTCTTTTTTGCTGTAGCATTTGGAGTCTGTTATCAAGGCGAAAATTCCAGGTATCACTTCTTTGATCAATAAAGGCATTGATGAAATGGAAAGCGAGTTGGACCACCTTGGTAGGCCTATTGCTGTTGATGGAGGGGTGAGCGGCTTTAATTCCTTGTTTTTATGGTACATACGAGAAAATTTCTCTACTTGGTTATCAGAAATCTCGCCTTTCAGGCTCAATTGTACACCATCTTGGAACTCTGCCGGGCTTTTGACAAAATATTTAAAGAGCATCTAGAAGGAGGGTAAGAAATTGAACATTTCATTTCCTCCATCTTTTTTCTGCTTGGGGATATGTAAGTTATTTTACTAAGAACTTGTCTAAAAAGGATAAATTGCAGTTATGCATTCATTCCATTTTCCAAACAACCTTCACATAAAAGGATGGTTAGCCATCTACTAAGATGGCTTGTATGAGGGCTCAGATGTTTTGAAAAGTCATTGATGCATTCATTTGTGTTGAAACTAATGGTTCCTTAGTTGTTGTTGGTCATTTGATTTCCTGCTCTTTTGTCTCACCTGTCAGAAGATGAAAATAACTAAACATTTCCTAACTAAGGAAGCTTGGAATGGAGAAAGCAATAATCATTTTGAATGAGAAATTCGCTAGAAATGTAGATGTCATCCTTTGTTTTGTTGGGTCAGGTTGATAGGATGTCTCTTCAGTTCTCTTACCTAATCACATGTTGCCATGTCTGAATTTTGTATGTTTGATACTCTTTTGCGATTCAGACGGCCTGGAGGTGACCGGATATATGGAGTTTTTGACAACCAGCTTCCTGCTGCTTTGAGGAAACTTCCATTTGATCGGCATCTTTCGCTACAGAATGTGAGAAGAATAGTTTCTGAGGCTGATGGTTATCAACCTCACCTGATTGCCCCAGAACAAGGTTATAGGCGCCTCATCGAGGGGTCATTAAATTATTTAAGGGGGCCAGCAGAAGCTTCAGTTGATGCTGTGAGTTTTTTATTACTATTATTGGGTGTGGTCTTTCCCTACTTTATTTGTAACTGACTGAATTAATTATTTAGGTTCATTTCGTCTTGAAAGAACTTGTGAGGAAGTCAATCGGAGAGACTCAGGTGAGACTTTAAAGGTTGTTACTGAAAGTGTCTAATTGCTCCCGTCTCAAAATAAATGTCACATCTGACAAAAGGAATGTGTTTTACTTGTTTGTGCATTCCTTGTGGTACACAGACACCTATTTTTTTTAAATGTGACATTCATTTTCTGGACAGATGAAAAAGTATAGTGCCAATTTTATTATGGGACGGAGGGTGTATATGACATATGTGCTCTTGTTAAAGACCTAATACTTATTTTCTTGTTGAAACAGGAGTTAAGGCGATTTCCAACTCTGCAAGCTGCTATTGCTGCAGCAGCTGGTGAAGCCTTGGAAAGGTTTCGAGAGGAAAGTAAGAAGACAGTTATCAGATTGGTGGACATGGAATCTTCATACCTAACTGTTGATTTCTTCAGAAAGCTTCCCCATGAAATGGAGAATGGACCAGAACGTGGCAATGTTGGTTCAGATCGTGGGCGACCAGACCGTCCCAGTTCTGCCTCGGACCGTGGAGTCCGTGGAAATGCAGCCACTGCTGCAAATGTGGACCGATATGCAGAGGGACATTTTAGGAGGATAGGGTCAAATGTATCGTCTTATATTGGGATGATATCGGATACATTAAGGAGCACAATTCCTAAAGCAGTCGTATATTGTCAAGTGAAGGAGGCCAAACAGTGTTTACTCAACTACTTCTACATGCAAATTGGAAAGAAGGAGGTAAGTTCTTTTGTATTTAAACACATTTTGTAACTTGTTACTTTTATTTTGTTGTTAGATTCACAACCTCCTAAGGTTTCCATATAGAAATTGTCTATAAGGTTTATTTCTTTAACCAAGATGCAGGAAATGATGATGGTTTTTCCCGGAAAGTAATAACATGAACCTGGGGTTAATGATGTCTTGTGTTAACCCGAATTCTCATTATTAAGCCTGCACTATTGTCCTATCAAAACCACATTTAGGGTTTGGCATGTTTAGGGCACTTTCTGGCAGTTTTTTTCTATAATAATAGCTCAATAATAACACTGGAATTTATAGAACAGATATGACATCGGGAAGATTAGATAAAATAGTACTACCTTCGTCCCATTTTTTGCCGTTGCTACGAAGAAACTTTGAGCAATAATTTTAAGTTGATTTAATTATACTAATGAAAATCCAAAACTTGTTGTTCACACACCATCAACAACACTATCAATAACAAGCTTTAGATTTTCGTTACAATAATTAAATCAACCTATATTATTGCTCAAAGTTCCTTCGCAATAACAGCGGAAAAAAAGTAGGAAGATCATTTCGGGACTGAGTGAGTATTTCACAAAAAATCACAATTACCTATCCACTCGGTACTTGGGTTCTGAACCTTGTGAAAGCACTTCCTATTATTATCTTGATGAGTTTATAAGTTGATCTCGAACTGATAAAGTAAATATATCTCCACATATTTTTTCAGCATTGGTACACAAACCTGAACAGTAATATGGTGTAGCAGAGATTGCAATTATTTTATTTTATTTTTGGATATCAGGGAACTCTTGTTTCTGATGTTTGCTTGGTAGTTACGTGGGAAGACGTACGTTATGATCGAGGGATAAGGACGTGAATTGGGGTGGGGGGTGACTGTTAGAGGTTCTTTTACTTTACCTTTGTGTTGGTATGTTTTAAATAAGGTAATGTGTCGTCGTTTCATCACTCAAAATGGGGGGTTGTTAGGTGTATTAGCTAGCTAAACCGGGATTGTAAACCTTGGTCAAAAATCGTTATTAGCTTACTTTACAAGCTTGTTTTTTTAGTTAGGAAATATTACAAAAGGGAGCATGTATGGCTTGAAGGCATCAATGAAATTGTTCACAAATTCTTTCCCCAAATCTCTCTCCTCTCTCTCTCTGTATTCTATCTTCTTCTTCCTCTCTATTACTCTCTTGAATTCTCTTTTGTGAAACGATCCCTTCTATGATACTCCCACCATTTCAAAATAGTTATCGCTTTAGCCTCTTTCACACATATTAAAAAATGAAATAAATGTATGTTAAAAAGACTCAACTACCCTTGAATAATCTAATTTTATAAATGAATAAATGCTTATATTATTTCTAATAAATAATAAGGGTAAGATTGATATAAATGAGCAAATATGCCTTAGTAATGGTAAAGTAACAAATATTGGAAATAATTTTTTTATTTTTTTACTTTTAAAACAACAATTATTTTGGAAGAAGGGAGTAATTTGAAAATGTATTATACTGGTATGATATTAGGGTACACATCCGTAAGTAGCTTGAAATTTTAAATGGTACAACATTGTAAAACACAGTTACAAGTGTATTCATTAATTTTCCGGGTGTGTATAACAACACCCATGATATTATAGATCTAGGGTCCATAGTTATTAAAGGCCCAAGGCGCACCAAGGCGCAAAAGGTGTGTCCGGAGCCTAGGCGCGCTTTTGATAACTATGCTAGGGTCAGTATCTAAAAATAACTAAAAAACTGATTGCACGATAACATGTGAGGGTGTTGCATAACACTTCCCTTTGCCAAATCCTAGGGCTTATTTCCAATCAACTTTTCTTTTCAATTTTAACATCGGAGAAAACATCTTCAAAAATGGTGATGGGTGGTGCCATTTCATTTTGTTATGGACAATCCAGTGGCTGTTTGATGAAGCAGTTGACTGGAAAAAGGATTACCTCTTGACACCCTGCTGTAAGTCTCTCTTCAATTTCTTTAATCACAAGTTGACAAGAAATGAAATGGTAAATTCTACCTGCTACCAACAATATTACTAAATTATGGTAGTATGATACCTTTTAAAGTCAGATTGAATTATCTAACTTTAATGGTGCTTTCATGTATAATTATTCCAAAAAGTCGTCGTTTCTATGATGCGTGTAAACGTGGCTGATGTGGATGTTTGAACTACCTACAGTGGACCACATCTATGTGCTTTCCCAGAGGTGCCCATCTCCTACTGCTGGATTTGTTTAATTAGTTTTTCGATTTATTATCAGCTTGTTCTTAATCTTGTATACCAGTTCATTGCCCTATCCCTTCATTCTTTCTCCCTAAGCAAACAAAGGTTTAATGGCTGTCGTTGAAATCTTTCTCTCTGCCTTCATAACTGTACTTTTTGAGAAGTTGGCATCTGGGAAACTATTAAAACTGCCTGGAATCAAGGGTGTTGAGGACAAGATCAAGAAATGGAAGAAAGACTTGACAATGATTCGCGCACTATGTGATGCAGAGGAGAAACAATTTACCGATCAATCTGTTCAGTTGTGTCTGGAAGATCTCCAGGATTTAGCTTATGATATGGATGACATGTTGGACGAGCTGATTACTCAACTTTCGCTTCGCAAGGGACTTCCTTTGGACCCCCGTTCGTGTTTAATGTGTTTTTTTTTTTTTTTTTGGAGGGGGATTAGGCCAGTGATTGATTTATACGCTCTGCTTTGAACATGCACAATCTCTGATTCTCTTTTAGCTGGTGATTTTGGGTAGCGAGTTAGTTAATGGGTATTTGTATTTTTGCAGGGTAAACAGTTGGGGGAGTTGCTAGATGAAGATCCAACATTGATGGAGAAGAGACTACAAATCGCAAAAAGGCTTGAATTGTACAAGGCAGCAAGGGATGAGATTGATTCTGTATCATGGGCTCGATGATATATCAAGAATATCAAAATGTACCCTGCACACGAAATTATATCGAGAGAACCACCACCAGGCTCCTGTTGTTGGTCAGTAATTGACATCCGAGATTCTTTATTAATTGCTATTGTTGTTGAATTTAAACGTTACTTTGAGTTGACCCGTCATATGCTAAATTTTTTTGTATGCTATGTTGGCCCGTTCTATTTGAAACACGCTCTGGTTAGTTGTAATGTACTTCGGTTATATAATACTCCTTTGTCCCGGAAAGATAACCTCATCATTAGATTTTTAATGGTCAACACAAGTGACCTTTCACCAAACATTAATGTCACTCTCGTGTAATTACAATAAAAATCTAAAATTTGTTAGTGTTAATCACTTGATAAATTTATCACCAACAATTTTTAGAATTTTAATAGAATGACTAGATTGACGCTAATATTTGGTCAAAGTTCACTTGTATTAACCAGAACGGGACTATGTTTCCGAGACAGAGGGAGTACAATATTAGTATTTCTTATTGTCTCTGTCCCGCGTAAATGCTTTTCTGGTGAACTCGACCATCCTCCATTGATTTCAAAGAAACGGCTAGCATCGAGATCGGTTGCTCAGTATTTGATCCTGAAGCATTAGTTACTGCCGCTCTTTTTAGACCATGGTCATGTACCCATTTGTACAACTTATTGAGGCCCTTTACTAGGGATGGCAACGGGGCGGATACGGAGCGGGTTCACTCATTACCAAACCCGCCCCTCAACCAAGCCCCCTTGTACCGAACCCGCCCCGCCCCGCCAACCGCCAAACCCGCTGCCGCCCCGCCCCGTATGCTGTAAAATCTTACTAGATTTGGGCTTTGGCCCAATCTTTAAAAAGCCCAGGAAGGCAAGAGCCCATTCTTACTACTTTTTCTAAGCCAATGGAGCATATATTGAGGTAATAATTGAAATGTGTTAGGGACATTATAGTAATTAAATGCATATATTAGTATACGGGGCGGGGCCCCGCGGGTTTTAGTGTGCAACCGTACCCGCCCCGTGACCCGCCGGTTTTGAAAAAAGGTTACCAAACCCGCCCCGCTGCGGTGCGGACTGTCACGGATACGGAGCGGGTTCGGTCAAATTGCCATCCCTACCCTTTACTGGTCTTAATTGCTCAGAAGCCAATTTGTGTATCCATTAACAACTTGAGGTTATGATTTGTTTCATATGTGTATTCAACTTTGTAAAAAGAAGTTCAAGGAAACATTTTTGGTCTGAACAATGAACAAGTCAAAGTCAACACTGAGGGCTCGCTTGTTTCGGAGGTCGGAACGGAAAATAATAGAATGGAAATGAACTATAAAGGAGATAAATTTCTAGTTCAAAATAGCTGCCAATTTCTTCTGCAGATTTAGATTGCAAAGATAGTGTGTCGATATCAAAC